>CAUJNA010002222.1:0-39974 GCA_963377175.1 Effrenium voratum | reverse complement strand
GCACAGATAACTTGCTTGGAGAACTTGTCCGGAGGAACTTGTGCCAACAACTTGCTCAGAGCAACTTGCGCAAAGAACTTGCTCGGAGGGCTTGCTCAGAGAAACTCGCGCCAACAACTTGCTTAGAGCAACTTGCGCAGAGAACTTGCTCGGAGAGCTTGCTCAGAGGAGCCGGCGCCAACAACTTTCTCAGAGCAACTTGCGCAGAGAACTTGCTCGGAGGGCTTGCTCAGAGGAACTCGCGCCAACAACTTGCTCAGAGCAACTTGCACAGAGAACTTGCTCAAAGACTTGCTCAGAGCAACTTGCGCAAAGAACTTGCTCGGAGAGCTTGACCGTAGGAACTCGCACCAACAACTTGCTCACGGCAACTTGCAAAGAGAACTTGCTCGGAGAGCTTGCTTAGAGGAACTCGCGCCAACAACTTGCTGAGAGCAACTTGCGCAGAGAACTTGCTCCGAGAGCTTGCTCAGAGGAGCTCGCGCCAACAACTTGCTCAGAGCAACTTCCGCAGGGAACTTGCTCGGAGAGCTTGCTCAGAGGAACTCGCGCCAACAACTTGCTCAGAGCAACTTGCACAGAGATCTTGCTCGGAGAGCTTGCTCAGAGGAACTCGCGCCAAGAACTTCCTCAGATCGACTTGCGCAGAGAACTTGCTCGGAGAGCTATCTCAGAGGAACTCGCACCAACAACTTGCTTAGCGCAACTTGCGCAGATAACTTGCTTGGAGAACATGTCCGGAGAAACTTGCGCCAACAACTTGCTCAGAGCAACTTGCACAAAGAACTTGCTCTGATGCATGGCGCCCCTCGCTCAGATAAAAACTCGCGACAACAACTTAGCTTAGAGCAACTTGCGCATAGAACTTGCTCGGAAGCTTGCTCAGAGGACTCGCGCCAACAACTTGCTCAAGCAACCTTGCGCATAGAACTTGGCTCAGAGGGCTTGCTCATAGAAACTTTCGCTCCAACAACTTGCTCATAGCAACATTCACAGAGAAAACTTGCTCGGAGAAGCTGCTCAGAGGAGGCTTCGCCGCCGAACAAAATGCTGATAGCAACATGCGCAGAGAACTTGCTTCGGAGAGCTGCTACAGTAGGAACTCGCGCCAACAACTTGCTCAGAGCAACTTGCACAAAGAACTTGCTCGGATGGCTCGCTCAGAGGAACTCGCGCCAACAACTTGCTTAGAGCAACTTGCGCAGAGAACTTGCTCGGAGAGCTTGCTCAGAGGAACTCGCGCCAACAACTTGCTCAGAGCAACCCTCACAGAGAACTTTCTCGGAGAGCTTGCTCAGAGGAGCTCGCGCCAACAACTTGCTCAGAGCAACTTGCGCAGAGAACTTGCTCGGAGGGCTTGCTCAGAGGAACTCGCGCCAACAACTTGCTCAGAGCAACTTGCACAGAGAACTTGCTCGGAGAGCTTGCTCAACTTGCTCACAGCAACTTGCGCAGGGAACTTGCTCGGAGAGCTTGCTCAAAGGAAGTTGCGCCAGCAACTTGCTCAGAGCAACTTGCACAGAGGACTTGCTCGGAGAGCTTGCTCAGAGGAACTCGCGCCAACAACTTGCTCAGAGCAACTTGCGCAGAAAACTTGCTCGGAGAGCTTGCTCAGAGGAACTCGCGCCAACAACTTGCTCAGAGCGACTTGCGCAGAGAACTTGCTCGGAGAGCTATCTCAGAGGAACTCGCGCCAACAACTTGCTCAGAGCAACTTGCACAGAGAACTTGCTCGGAGAGCTTGCTCAGAGGAACTCGCGCCAACAACTTGCTCAGAGCAACTTGCGCATAGAACTTGCTCGAAAAGCTTGCTCAGAGCAACTCGCGCCAACAACTTGCTCAGAGCAACTTGCACAGAGAACTTGCTCAAAGAGCTTGCTCAGAGGAACTCGCGCCAACAACTTGCGCAGAGCCACTTGCACAGAGAACTTGCTCGGAGAGCTTGACCGTAGGAACTCGCACCAACAACTTGCTCAGGGCAACTTGCAAAGAGAACTTGCTCGGAGAGCTTGCTTAGAGGAACTCTCGCCAACAACTTGCTCAGAGTAACTTGCACAGGGAACTTGCTTGGAGAGCTTGCTCAGAGGAACTCGCGCCAACAACTTGCTCACAGCAACTTGCGCAGGGAACTTGCTCGGAGAGCTTGCTCAAAGGAAGTTGCGCCAGCAACTTGCTCAGAGCAACTTGCACAGAGGACTTGCTCGGAGAGCTTGCTCAGAGGAACTCGCGCCAACAACTTGCTCAGAGCAACTGCGTCAGAAAACTTGGCTCGGAGAGCATGCTCAGAGTAAACTCCGCGCCAACAACTTGCTCACAGAACTTGCATAGAGAACTTGCTCGGACAGCTTGCTCAGAGGAACTCGCGCCAACAACTTGCTCAGAGCAACTTGCGCAGAGAACTTGCTCGGAGAGCGTGCTCAGAGGAACTCGCGCCAACAACACAGCAAGAGAACTTGCTCGGAGAGCTTGCTCAGAGGAACTCGCGCCAACAACTTGCTCAGAGCAACTTGCACAGAGAACTTGCTCGGAGAGCTTGCTCAGAGGAACTCGCGCCAACAACTTGCTTAGAGCAACTTGCGTAGAGAACTTGCTCGGAGAGCTTGCTCAGAGGAACTCGCGCCAACAACTTGCTCAGAGCAACTTGAGCAGGGAACTTGCTCGGGGAGGTTGCTCAAAGGAGCTCGCGCCAACAACTTGCTCAGAGCAACTTGCATAGAGAACTTGCTCGGAGAGCTTTCTCAGAGGAACTCGCACCAACAACTTTCATAGAGAACTTGCTCGGAGAGCTTTCTCAGAGGAACTCGCGCCAACAACTTGCTCAGGGCAACTTGCACAAAGAACTTGCTCGGAGAGCTTGCTCAGAGGAACTCGCGCCAACAACTAGCTTAGAGCAACTTGCACAGAGAACTTGCTCGGAGAGCTTGCTCAGAGGAACTCGCGCCAACAACTGGCTTAGAGCAACTTGCATAGAGGACTTGCTCGGAGAGCTTGCTCAGAGGAACTCGCGCCAACAACTTGGCTTAGAGCAACTTGCATAGAGAACTTGCTCGGAGAGCTTGCTCGGAGAGCTTGCTCAGAGGAACTCGCGCCAACAACTTGCTTAGAGCAACTTGCATAGAGAACTTGCTCGGAGAGCTTGCTCACTTGCTTAGAGCAACTTGCATAGAGAACTTGCTCGGAGAGCTTGCTCAGAGGAACTCGCGCCAACAACTTGCTTAGAGCAACTTGCATGGAGAACTTGCTCGGAGAGCTTGCTCAGAGGAACTCGCGCCAACAACTTCCTTAGAGCAACTTGCATAGAGAACTTGCTCGGAGAGCTTGCTCAGAGGAACTGGCGCCAACAACTTGCTTGCATAGAGATTGTGCTCGGAGAGCTTGCTCAGAGGAACTCGCGCCAACAACTTGCTAGGAGCAACTTGCACAGAGAACTTGCTCGGAGTGCTTGCTCAGAGGAACTCGCGCCAACAACTTGCTAAGAGCAACTTGCATAGAGAACTTGCTCGGAGAGCTTGCTCAGAGGAACTCGCGCCAACAACTTGATTAGAGCAACTTGCGTAGAGAACTTGCTCGGAGAGCTTGCTCAGAGGAACTCGCGCCAACAGCTTGAACAGAGAACTTGCTCGGAGAGCTTGCTCAGAGGAACTCGCGCCAACAACTGGCTGTGAGCAACTTGCATAGAGAACTTGCTTGGAGAGCTTGCTCGGAAACTCGCGCCAACAACTTGCTCAGAGGACCTCGCGCCAACAACTTGCTTAGAGCAACTTGCATAGAGAACTTGCTCGGAGAGCTTGCTCAGAGCAACTCGCGCCAACAACTGGCTTAGAGCAACTTGCATAGATAACTTGCTCGGAGAGCTTGCTCAGAGGAACTCGCGCCAACAACTTGCTTAGAGCAACTTGCATAGATATCTTGCTTGGAGAACTTGCTCAGAGGAACTCGCTCCAACAACTTGCTTAGAGCAACTTGCATAGATATCTTGCTCGGGAGAGCTTGCTCAGAGGAACTCGCGCCAACAACTTGCTTAGAGCAACTTGCATAGATAACTTGCTTGGAGAGCTTGCTCAGAGGAACTCGCGCCAACAACTTGCGCAGAGCCACTTGCACAGAGAACTTGCTTGGAGAGCTTGACCGTAGGAACTCGCACCAACAACTTGCTCAGGGCAACTTGCAAAGAGAACCTGCTCGGAGAGCTTGCTCAGAGGAACTCTCGCCAACCACTTGCTCACAGCAACTTGCGCAGGGAACTTGCTCGGAGAGCTTGCTCAAAGGAAGTTGCGCCAACAACTGGCTTAGAGCAACTTGCATAGATAACTTGCTCGGAGAGCTTGCTCAGAGGAACTCGCGCCAACAACTTGCTTAGAGCAACTTGCGTAGATATCTTGCTTGGAGAGCTTGCTCAGAGGAACTCGCTCCAACAACTTGCTTAGAGCAACTTGCATAGATATCTTGCTCGGGAGAGCTTGCTCAGAGGAACTCGCGCCAACAACTGGCTGTGAGCAACTTGCATAGAGAACTTGCTTGGAGAGCTTGCTCGGAAACTCGCGCCAACAACTTGCTCAGAGGACCTCGCGCCAACAACTTGCTTAGAGCAACTTGCATAGAGAACTTGCTCGGAGAGCTTGCTCAGAGCAACTCGCGCCAACAACTGGCTTAGAGCAACTTGCATAGATAACTTGCTCGGAGAGCTTGCTCAGAGGAACTCGCGCCAACAACTTGCTTAGAGCAACTTGCAGAGGGAACTTGCTTGGAGAGCTTGCTCTGAGGAACTCGCTCCAACAACTTGCTTAGAGCAACTTGCATAGATATCTTGCTCGGGAGAGCTTGCTCAGAGGAACTCGCGCCAACAACTTGCTTAGAGCAACTTGCATAGATAACTTGCTTGGAGAGCTTGCTCAGAGGAACTCGCGCCAACAACTTGCGCAGAGCCACTTGCACAGAGAACTTGCTTGGAGAGCTTGACCGTAGGAACTCGCACCAACAACTTGCTCAGGGCAACTTGCAAAGAGAACCTGCTCGGAGAGCTTGCTCAGAGGAACTCTCGCCAACCACTTGCTCAGACTAACTTGCAGAGGGAACTTGCTTGGAGAGCTTGCTCAGAGGAACTCGCGCCAACAACTTGCTCACAGCAACTTGCGCAGGGAACTTGCTCGGAGAGCTTGCTCAAAGGAAGTTGCGCCAGCAACTTGCTCACAGCAACTTGCACAGAGGACTTGCTCGGAGAGCTTGCTCAGAGGAACTCGCGCCAACAAGTTGCTCAGAGCAACTTGCACAGAAAACTTGCTCGGAGAGCTTGCTCAGAGGAACTCGCGCCAACAACTTGCTCACAGCAACTTGCATAGAGAACTTGCTCGGACAGCTTGCTCAGAGGAACTCGCGCCAACAACTTGCTCAGAGCAACTTGCGCAGAGAACTTGCTTGGAGAGCGTGCTCAGAGGAACTCGCGCCAACAACAGAGCAACTTGCACAGAGAACTTGCTCGGAGAGCTTGCTCAGAGGAACTCGCGCCAACAACTTGCTCAGAGCAACTTGCACAGAGAACTTGCTCGGAGAGCTTGCTCAGAGGAACTCGCGCCAACAACTGGCTTAGAGCAACTTGCATAGAGAACTTGCTCGGAGAGCTTGCTCAGAGGACCTCGCGCCAGCAACTTGCTCAGAGCAACTTGAGCAGGGAACTTGCTCGGGGAGCTTGCTCAAAGGAGCTCGCGCCAAGATCTTGCTCAGAGCAACTTGTATAGAGAACTTGCTCGGAGAGCTTTCTCAGAGGAACTCGCACCAACAACTTTCATAGAGAACTTGCTCGGAGAGCTTTCTCAGAGGAACTCGCGCCAACAACTTGCTCAGGGCAACTTGCACATAGAACGTGCTCGGAGGAGCTTGCCTCCAGAGAAACTCGCGCCAGACCAACTAGCTTAGAGCAACATGCCGCATCATGAAAAAGGAGAATAATGAGACAGAACATGCTCGGTGGAGAGCTTGCTCAGAGAACGCGCCACCAACGGCTTGAGTAACTTGCATAGAGGACTTAGCTCGGAGAAGCTTGCTCATAGAACTCGCAGCCAACAACTTGCTTAGAGCAACTTGCATAGGAAGAGACATGCTCGAGAGCATGCTCGGAGAGCATGCTCAGAGGAAACTCCGCGCCAAACCAATGCTTCCAGCCAACTTCCATGGAGAAAATTGTCGGAGAGAGCTTGCACAGAGGAAAACTCCCGGCGCCAACAACTTGCTTGCATAGAGAACGTGCTCGGAAGAGCTTGCTCCGAGGAAACCGCGACAACAACTTGTTAAGAGCACTTGCACAGAGGAACTTGCTCGGAGGGCTGCTCAGAGGAACTCGCGCCAACAACTTGCTAAGAGCAACTTGCATAGAGAACTTGCTCGGAGAGCTTGCTCAGAGGAACTCGCGCCAACAACTTGATTAGAGCAACTTGCGTAGAGAACTTGCTCGGAGAGCTTGCTCAGAGGAACTCGCGCCAACAACTTGAACAGAGAACTTGCTCGGAGAGCTTGCTCAGAGGAACTCGCGCCAACAACTGGCTGTGAGCAACTTGCGTAGAGAACTTGCTTGGAGAGCTTGCTCAGAAACTCGCGCCAACAACTTGCTCAGAGGAGCTCGCGCCAACAACTTGCTCAGAGCAACTTGCGTAGAGAACTTGCTCGGGGAGCTTGCTCAGAGGAACTGGCGCCAACAACTGGCTTAGAGCAACTTGCATAGAGAACTTGCTCGGAGAGCTTGCTCAGAGGAACTCGCGCCAACAACTGGCTTAGAGCAACTTGCAAAGATAACTTGCTTGGAGAGCTTGCTCAGAGGAACTCGTGCCAGCAACTTGCTTAGAGCAACTTGCATAGAGAACTTGCTCGGAGAGCTTGCTCAGAGGAATTCGCGCCAACAACTTGCTCAGAGCAACTTGCATATAGAACTTGCTCGGAGAGCTTGCTCAGAGGAACTCGCGCCAACAACTGGCTTAGAGCAACTTGCGTAGAGAAGTTGCTCGGAGAGCTTGCTCAGAGGATCTCGCGCCAGCAACTTGCTTAGAGCAACTTGGATAGAGAACTTGCTCGGAGAGCTTGCTCAGAGGAACTCGCGCCAACAACTTGCTTAGAGTAGCTTGCGCAGAAAACTTGCTCGGAGAGCTTGCTCAGAGGAGCTCGCGCCAACAACTTGCTTAGAAGAACTTGCATAGAGAACTTGCTCGGAGAGCTTGCTCAGAGGAACTCGCGCCAACAACTGGCTTAGAGCAACTTGCATAGAGAACTTGCTCGGAGAGCTTGGTGAGAGGAACTCGCGCCAACAACTTGCTTAGAGCAACTTGCATAGATAACTTGCTTGGAGAGCTTGCTCAGAGGAACTCGCGCCAACAACTTGCTTAGAGCAACTTGCGTAGAGAACTTGCTCGGAGAGCTTGCTCAGAGGAATTCGCGCCAACAACTTGCTCAGAGCAACTTGCATAGAGAACTTGCTCGGAGAGCTTGCTCAGAGGAACTCGCGCCAACAACTTGCTTAGAGCAACTTGCATAGATAGAGAGAACTTGCTCGGAGAGCTTGCTCAGAGGAACTCGCGCCAACAACTTGCTTAGAGCAACTTGCATAGAGAACTTGCTCGGAGAGCTGCTCGGAGAGCTTGCTCACTTGCTTAGAGCAACTTGCATAGAGAACTTGCTCGGAGAGCTTGCTCAGAGGAACTCGCGCCAACAACTTGCTTAGAGCAACTTGCATGGAGAACTTGCTCGGAGAGCTTGCTGAGAGGAACTCGCGCCAACAACTTGCTCCGAGCAACTTGCATAGAGAACTTGCTCGGAGAGCTTGCTCAGAGGAATTGGCGCCAACAACTCTCTCGGAGCAGCTTGCATAGAGAACTTGCTCGGAGAGCTTGCTCGCCAACAACTTGCTTAGAGCAACTTGCATAGAGAACTTGCTCGGAGAGCTTGCTCAGAGGAACTCGCGCCAACAACTTAGAGCAACTTGCATAGAGAACTTGCTCGGAGAGCTTGCTCAGAGAAACTCGCGCCAACAAATTGCTTAGAGCAACTTGCATAGAGAACTTGCTCGGAGAGCTTGCTCAGAGGAGCTCGCGCCAACAACTTGCTTAGAGCAACTTGCATAGAGAACTTGCTCGGAGAGCTTGCTCAGAGGAATTCGCGCCAACAACTTGCTTAGAGCAACTTGCATAGAGAACTTGCTCGGAGAGCTTGCTCAGAGGAATTGGCGCCAACAACTGGCTTAGAGCAACTTGCGTAGCGTAGAGAACTTGCTCAGAGAGCTTGCTCAGAGGAACTCGCGCCAACAACTGGCTTAGAGCAACTTGCATAGAGAACTTGCTCGGAGAGCTTGCTCAGAGGACCTCGCGCCAGCAACTTGCTCAGAGCAACTTGCTCGGAGAGCTTGCTCAGAGGAACTCGCGCCAACAACTTGCTTAGATTAGCTTGCGCAGAGAACTTGCTCGGAGAGCTTGCTCAGAGGAACTCGCGCCAGCAACTGGCTTCGAGCAACTTGCATAGAGAACTTGCTCGGAGAGCTTGCTCAGAGGAGTTAACTCGCGCCAACAACTTGCTTAGAGCAACTTGCATAGAGAACTTGCTCGGAGAGCTTGCTCAGAGGAACTCGCGCCAACAACTTGCTTAGAGCAACTTGCATAGAGAACTTGCTCGGAGAGCTTGCTCAGAGGAATTGGCGCCAACAACTTGCTCAGAGCAACTTGCATAGAGAACTTGCTCGGACAGCTTGCTCAGAGGAGCTCGCGCCAACAACTTGCTTAGAGCAACTTGCATAGAGAACTTGCTCGGAGAGCTTGCTCAGAGGAATTGGCGCCAACAACTTGCATAGAGCAACTTGCATAGAGAACTTGCTCGGAGAGCTTGCTCAGAGGAATTGGCGCCAACAACTTGCTCAGAGCAACTTGCATAGAGAACTTGCTCGGACAGCTTGCTCAGAGGAGCTCGCGCCAACAACTTGCTTAGAGCAACTTGCATAGAGAACTTGCTCGGAGAGCTTGCTCAGAGGAACTCGCGCCAACAACTTGCTTAGAGCAGCTTGCATAGAGAACTTGCTCGGAGAGCTTGCTCAGAGGAACTCGCGCCAACAACTTGCTTAAGAGCAACTTGCATAGCGAACTTGCTCGGAGAGCTTGCTCAGAGGAACTCGCGCCAACAACTTGCTGAGAGCAACTTGCATAGAGAACTTGCTCGGAGAACTTGCTCGGAGAGCTTGCTCAGAGGAACTCGCGCCAACAACTTGCTTAGAGCAACTTGCATAGAGAACTTGCTCGGAGAGCTTGCTCAGAGGAATTGGCGCCAACAACTTGCTCAGAGCAACTTGCATAAGAACATGCTCGGAGAGCTGCTCGAGGAACTCGCGCCAACAACTGCTTAGGAACAACTTGCGTAGAAAACTTGCTCGGTCAGAGGAGTTAACTCGCGCCAACAACTTGCCAACTTAGAGCAACTTGCATAGAGAACTTGCTCGGAGAGCTTGCTCAGAGGAACTCGCGCCAACAACTTGCTTAGAGCAACCAGCGTAGAGAACTTGCTCGGAGAGCTTGCTCAGAGGAATTGGCGCCAACAACTTGCTCAGAGCAACTTGCATAGAGAACTTGCTCGGAGAGCTTGCTCAGAGGAACTCGCGCCACCAACTGGATCAGAACAACTTGCATAGAGAACTTGCTCGGAGAGCTTGCCCAGAGGAACTCGCACCAACAACTTGCTTAGAGCAACTTGCGTAGAGAACTTGCTCGGAGAGCTTGCTCAGAGGACCTCGCGCCAACAACTTGCTTAGAGCAACTTGCATAGAGAACTTGCTCGGAGAGCTTGCTCAGAGGAACTCGCGCCAACAACTTAGAGCAACTTGCATAGAGAACTTGCTCGGAGAGCTTGCTCAGAGGAACTCGCGCCAACAACTTGCTTAGAGCAACTTGCATAGAGAACTTGCTCGGAGAGCTTGCTCAGAGGAACTCGCGCCAACAACTTGCTCAGAGCAACTTGCGTAGAGAACTTGCTCGGAGAGCTTGCTCAGAGGAACTCGTGCCAACAACTTGCTTAGAAAACACTTGCATAGAGAACTTGCTCGGAGAGCTTGCTCAGAGGAACTGGAGCCAACAACTGGCTTAGAGCAACTTGCATAGAGAACTTGCTGGGAGAGCTTGCTCAGCGGAGTTAACTCGCGCCAACAACTTGCTTAGAGCAACTTGCATAGAGAACTTGCTCGGAGAGCTTGCTCAGAGGAATTGGCGCCAACAACTTGCTCAGAGCAACTTGCATAGAGAACTTGCTCGGAGAGCTTGCTCAGAGGAACTGGTGCCAACAACTGGCTTAGAGCAACTTGCATAGAGAACTTGCTCGGAGAGCTTGCTCAGAGGAACTCGCGCCAACAACTTTCTCAGAGCAACTTGCATAGAGAACTTGCTCGGAGAGCTTGCTCAGAGGAACTCGCGCCAACAACTTCCTTAGAGCAACTTGCGTAGAGAACTTGCTCGGAGAGCTTGCTCAGAGGAACTCGCGTCAGAGGAGCTCGCGCCAACAACTTGCTTAGAGCAACTTGCATAGAGAACTTGCTCGGAGAGCTCGCTTAGAGGAGTTAACTCGCGCCAACAACTTGCTTAGAGCAACTTGCATAGAAAACTTGCTCGGAGAGCTTGCTCAGAGGAACTCGCACCAACAACTTGCTCAGAGCAACTTGCGTAGAGAACTTGCTCGGAGAGCTTGCTCAGAGGAACTGGCGCCAACAACTGGCTTAGAGCAACTTGCGTTGAGAACTTGCTCGGAGAGCTTGCTCAGAGAAACTCGCGCCAACAACTGGCTTAGAGCAACTTGCATAGAGAACTTGCTCGGAGAGCTTGCTCAGAGGAACTCGCGCCAACGACTTGCTTAGAGCAACTTGCATAGAGAACTTGCTGGGAGAGCTTGCTCAGAGGAACTCGCGCCAACAACTTGCTTAGAGCAACTTGCATAGAGAACTTGCTCGGAGAGCTTGCTCAGAGGAACTCGCGCCAACAACTTGCTTAGAGCAACTTGCATAGAGAACTTGCTCGGAGAGCTTGCTCAGAGGAACTCGCGCCAACAACTTAGAGCAACTTGCATAGAGAACTTGCTGGGAGAGCTTGCTCAGAGGAACTCGTGCCAACAACTTGCTCAGAGGAACTTGCATAGAGAACTTGCTCGGAGAGCTTGCTCAGAGGAGTTAACTTGCGCCAACGACTTGCTTAGAGCAACTTGCATAGAGAACTTGCTGGGAGAGCTTGCTCAGAGGAACTCGCGCCAACAACTTGCTTAGAGCAACTTGCATAGAGAACTTGCTCGGAGAGCTTGCTCAGAGGAACTCGCGCCAACAACTTGCTCCGAGCAACTTGCACACAGAACTTGCTCGGGGAGCTTGCTCAGAGGAACTCGCGCCAACAACTTGCTTAGAGCAACTTGCACACAGAACTTGCTCGGAGAGCTTGCTCAGAGGAACTCGTGCCAGCAACTTGCTTAGAGCAACTTGCATAGAGAACTTGCTCGGAGAGCTTGCTCAGAGGAATTGGCGCCAACAACTTGCTTGGAGCAACTTGCACACAAAACTTGCTCGGAGCGCTTGCTCAGAGGAACTCGTGCCAACAGCTTGCTTAGAGCAACTTGCATAGAGAACTTGCTCGGAGAGCTTGCTCAGAGGAATTGGCGCCAACAACTTGCTTAGAGCAACCCGCATAGAGAACTTGCTCGGAGAGTTTGCTCAGAGGAACTCGTGCCAACAGCTTGCTTAGAGCAACTTGCATAGAGAGATTCCACGAGATTGTCCACGATCCGCCGGGCGCTTGCCAGTTTTTAGCGTTTCGCGCCGGCAGAGCCTCAGAAGATGCATGGTGTGAATCAAGCTCGGATCTCGTGGGTTGAGCGCTTTCAGTAGTCCCGCAGAGCAGCTTGCGCCACGATGCCTTGAGAAAGACGTGCGCAGAAACTCGTAAACAACAAATTGTGCATGAAGAGTGGCGCAGGGAACTTGCGCAGAGAAACTTGCGCTGAGAGTTCTTGCTTGTGCAGACACAAACCTGCCACAAAGAGCCTGCTCAGAGAAACTTGCATTGATAACTTGTGCAGGCAAACTTTCTCGGGGAAACTTCCGCATTTTTTTGCACAGCGCAATGTGCAGGGGAGAGATCTTGCACAGAGACCGTTGGCGCAAAGAATTTGCGCGGGGAACTTGCAACGAGAGTTGCGTCGAACACTGAGAAACTTGCATACGAGTTCTTCCCAGGAAACTTGCGCGGAGAATTTGGGTAGCTTGCACGTCAAGTGACTTTGCAACGCGCCTTCTCCTGTTTTAGGCTCGGTGGCGTTTGCTCTCGGGCCACCCGCTTTCTCTTCCCCTTTCCCTCTTTCTCAGTCTATATTTCTCGCAAAGAACAACCAATCTTACATGTGAGTGTTTTTTCACACTGTTGCACTTAGCCGTAGATGCTTATGTAAAGTTGCACCTTGACTCATGAAGGGTTTGACCTTGGGGGCGCGCGCTGGGCAACTCCGTGCGGTCTGCCTGTCTGTGTGATTTCTGTTGGCTCTTAGTTTTTGGTGCAAGAGTTGCTGAACCACTTGGCTCCCGGGAGCGAGACTTGCGATATTGGAGCCCTTACCATCCGCCACCCATCATTTACCATTCAGTTCGCCTCGTTGCCGAGTTGCCGGCGTGTCTCTTTTCTGAGACAGGAAGAGGGCACCTCCATCAAGAAACGAGCAGCCGGATGGGCAACTTAGCGTCACAGGCAGCCAGGAAGGATTTTTCTCAATCACCTCCCGAGGCTAAGACTTTAGGCCTGGAAGAGAAGCGGTGGTCTCAGCGCCGTTAGTGACGTGAATCAGCCGCATTGAGACTCGCGCAAGTCGGTGTGCGACTTGCGCGGCCGGCCCCAATGAATCCTGCGAGTCTTTGGTTGCATGTTTGCGCGCTGTGCCGGGGTGCGCGTTTCTCTTGGCACGAGGGACATGGTGGAGAAGCTCACCGGATTTTTTGGCGCTGATGTCGATGCAGGGCGCAAAGATCAGCCGATTCGACTCATGGTGTCCAACAAAAAGGGCAAAAGGATAAATGCGTCGGCTTGCCTTTTGCACAGGCGCTGCAGGATCCTGTCGCTTTCGAGGTTGTCAGTGCCGATGAGGCGTGTGGCCAGGAGCAAGGAGAGGCCAGCGCCTGAAAGCATCAAGCTGCCTCAGGAAACTGTGGAGTTTAAGATCCGGCTGCTCAGCTGCACGCGTCACACGCTACATTCACAAGTGAACAATTCCCAGGTGTCGAAATGGAAAGACGCTTCACGAGAAGAGCACATTCCAAAAGGTGGGTTTCGAGCGTGTGTGAGTTGACATCCAGGGATGTGACAGGACAGGAAATGGGGCTATGTCTACTCTGGCGAGTCTGCTCATGCCTCAGCAAGTTTCGTATGGGCGCAACGTCGAGTGACCAGGAGTTTGCGGAATGGAGCTGAAGAGGCAAGCTCAATGCCACACGCCACACGCCGCATAATTTCATGGATTGATGACCAGGTCAACGTTTGAGACTGCCGTTTCTGATCCTAAGACGCATGCGAGTAGCGGCCGCTGATTTGCGTCTCACTGACGCCCAGTTTTCACGAAGAATCACGGAGACCATGGTTTGCGCAAGCTGACTGTTTCTTCATTGCGACTTTCTTCCACTATCAAATCATCAAGGATGGGACTGGAAACAATTCAAGCGAAACAAAGATAGGCGCTTTGAAGCAGACATGTGTGACGTTTGACGCCTTTGAGACCGTTGCCCTGCAGATCTGTGGCTCAAATGGCGGAGGGGACTGATCACGAGCAGGCCTTTGCTGGGCTTAGCGCAATCCCGAATTCCCCCCCGTGAAATCAACCAATTTTCAGTCGAAGTCGCATTCCGAAGACAGCCGAAGCCGAAGAATCTGGAGTTTCTGGCGAATCCATTTGTCTGGCAAGGCGCTGAAGCGGTACGTGGCGAAGGTGCAGGAGCACCGCGAATTCGAATCCCGAGTGAAAAAGCTACGGGACACCGTGAAGAAGAACTCCGTCGACTACGACAAGTCCGAGGAACTCTTTTCTCGCATTTCTCGGAAACTGTTGACACTATACAAAAATCCCCCCCCCCCCCCGTCAGAAGGAAGAGTGTGTATAATGTGCCACGCGCGCTTTTGGCACAAGTGTCTATGCTAGTTAGGCCATTTAGCCTACTTTAATTTGGACAAATTAGGAAAATTGAGTTTCGATTTCCAATGATTTCACTGTTTTGGAAAAATACGGGTGTTTTTACATATCGTTCTAATGAAATTATGGAAATCACAAAAGCATAGCATTCTAGGGCAGGCTTTTTTGGTTTCCTTTCCTTAAATTGAACTAGGACAAGTGAGAGAATGAAACATGGAAAAGTAGGTCCCAAGATTCCGGGAAGTGGGTCTGGGAAGACTACAGGAAGCCTACGAAAGACTCCTGGAAGCGACGCTTAGAACAAATGGAACAATTAGGACACTCGAGGGCCTCTTTTAAGTTTGTTTTAGAAAGATTAGACTGATTTTGCATTCTTTCTAGTATTTCTGTTCAAACTTGGAAAAATCAAAAGTTAGGGTCGTGTTTTGTCGAGTGCCTTTTCTAGTTCTTCCTAAGCTAGACAAATTAAACAAATAGCAAATTCGCGCGGCCAGTTTTTCTATCTTGTTGACAAGAACAAAAAAACAATCAAATGCCATCATTCAAAGCCTTTCATTTTCCGAATTCCGCAGTCTTGCAGATCAACCAGGTTTCAGCCTTCCCAGACCCACTTCCAGATTTTTGGGGCCTACAGTTACGCTTGTATTGTAGTTCTATTCCTTTTTATTTGTAAAACAAACATACAAGAATGTTCTAGTTGTTCCGACTCAATTAGGACAATTCGAGCAAGAAATGAAAGGAACATGGCATAGACATTTTACGGAAATCAAAGGAAGCATCGGTGCTTCAAACTCTTTACGGAGTTCCGAAACGAGCACTTGATTGGCACGGGTTGGGCTTGGGGACTTCTCGAAGGAATAGAGGCATGGAAAGGAATGGAAAAGATGGAAAGGGCAAGGAGAAAAAAGGAAAGGATATGAACATGGTCAGAAAGCGGACGGAAATTGAAGACAATTGTGCACGTGTCGGTAGAAAGGTTTGAAGAGTGAATGGAACGACTAGCTAAGAAGACATGGGGAGGAGGTTGAAAGATACAAAAACAAGAAGGGAGGGAAATGGAAGGGAATAGAGAAGAAATGACACAGGACACCCGTAGTTCTTAAAGTCTTTACCCGGGATAATTACGACACGCGCACTTTTCAAGCCCCGACTCCGACTGGACCATTGTCATGACCTTTCCATTTCTTTCCATGTCCTTGTTCTTTGTCCTTTCCATGTCATTTTCAGTGCCTTTCCATTCGCTCTGTCTTTCTTCGGCATTCTTTTGCCTTTTGTTTTCCTTCCTTTATTCTATGTCCTTTCCAATTCCTTGGTTCTTTCCATATCCTTTCAATCCTTCTCATTTCCCTCCATTTCCTTTCCATGTCCTTTCCATTTCCTTCCATCCCCTCCCTATCGCCCATTCCATGTCAATTCCATTTCAATTCCATGTCCATTCCATTTCAATTCCGTATCCATTCCATTTCAACTCCGTATCCATTCCATGTCAATTCCATTTCAATTCCATTCCTTTCTTCCCATTTGCTTTCCCTTGAGTTCTGTTTATGTCCTTTCCATTTGCTGGTTGTTTCCTTTGAATACATGTTTTTTTTTTTTTTTTTTTTTTTTAATGTCCTGCAAGTTGTTTCCATTCAACATTTGCAAATGAACGGAGCTTGAAAGAAATATTACTGGAAAGCAACAACTGTTGTTGCTTTCCATGAATATTTATTTCAGATTCTCTTCATGTCCTTTTTAAGTTGTTTCAATTTACTTCCATGTCTTGCAACTTTGCAGTTTCCTTTCCATTCCTTCCTGATTCAATTACGAGCAACTGCTCGTTGGGAAATTTCTTCCGGAAGGAATGTTGAAGCGGCGAGTTTCGTTTCCATGTCCTTTAATTTGCTGTCCATATCTTTGGAACGGAAATGGACGGAGATGAAAAGAGCAGAATGGAATTTGAATGGAATGAACAAGAATGAAAGTGACATGGCATAGAAATGTCATGGGCAGGAAACTTGGACTTCAAATCCTTTTACATGGGAAATTGCGAAACGACCACCTCTTCTTTGACGGGTTGGCCTTGGGCACAACTAGCAATGAACAGGGATAGAAAGGAATGGACAAAATTGGAAAGCACTCGCAGAGAGAAATGGAAAGGACATAAGATCGAAATGGCGTGCAATGGAAATGAATGGAAAGGACACATTTCTTCATGGGAAGGAATAACAAGAGCATGGACGATAAATTAGCATAAAATTGACACGCAACGGCAAGTAGAAAGAAGGGAAGATGGAATACAAAGAGAATAGAAAGGACATCTAAAGTCATTGAGAATGGAAGCAAATCGGAAGGAAATGGAAACGAAATTTAAAGGATATGGAAAGAAGAAAGGATGGAAAGGTTATGAAAAGGAAGGGGAAAGGAAATTAAAAGAAAGGAATGGAACTGAAACTGAATTGAAATGGAATGGACATGGAAAGGAATGAAAGGTACATGGAAAGGAACGGAAGCGACATGGAAGGAAAGTTCAATCATGTGGAAAGGAAACTTGCAGCTTCAATTGTCTTTGCTCAGACATTTCGAAACGAGAAACGAGCACTTGTTCTGCCCGGGCTGGAGTTGGGCACTTCTAGCTAGGAAAAAAGCAGAATGGAAAGGAAGCGTAAGAAAATGGAACAAATGGAAAGACATGGAAGGAAATTTGAAGAACATGACACGAAACGAGACTGAAAGAACTAGAAAGAGCACGAAAACAAAATTGAGGACATGGAAAGAACAGGAAATGCGAAGGAAATGAAAAGAGCATAAAAAGGAACGGAGCAACAATGAAAAGACAGGTATAAAATTCCGATGGAGTTGAAAGGACATGACAAGGAAATGACATGAAAAGAAACAGAAAGCAAATTAGTCGAAACAAATGCAAGTTAAATTGAATTGACATGGAATGGACACGTAAAGAATTGAAAAGACCTGCAAAACAACTAAAAGCACATGGAAAGAAAGCTCAGACAATCGATAGGAGACTTGCCGCTTCAAAGTTATTTAAACTGGAAATGGCGAAACGAGCACTTGTTCTGCCCGCGCTGACCTTCAAGCGATAAACAAAATAGGGTGGGAAGAAGGCCACCTGAAGCTCTTGTCCTTACGTGGGTAAAAATACTTCCTTTCATTCCTTAGTTATTTTCCATGTCCTTTAAAGTTCCTTTCCATTTCCTTTTCACTCTGTCCATTCCTTCTCATTCCTAGCTAGAAGTGCCCAAGGCCGGCGCAGCCCTAAAAAAATGCGCGTTTCGCAATTTCTAAAGACCTTTGAAGCGGCGAGTTTCCTTTCCATTGTTTGCATGCCCCTCGCGTTCCCTTCCATGTGCCTTTCGTTCCTTCCCATTTCCAGACCGTATTAATTCCGTTTCAGTTGCATTTGCTTCTCAATTCGTTGCATTCCTTTCTCTGTCCCTGTCCTTTCAAGTTCGTTTCCATGTCCTTTCCATTCTTAGTTTCAATTGCATATTCTATTTACGTCCATTTCTTCGTCTTTTTTATTTTCGTTTATTCCTTTTGTACCAGTGGGCAGCCGGCGTAGAGTAGGCGCGGGCTAGCTTCACAAAATAAGGAACAGAGCTTGCGGAAGGGCAACCAGCACCTGCCTATCGTGCAAGCGTTGTTTTGGGGCATATTGTTCTCAGGAAAATTTCTCTGGTTTTGTTTATGGATCCCACAAATATATCCGCCTTTCTCATTTAGTTTATGTTTCTTGTTTTTCTTCCTTCATTTTCTTCTGACTTCTCATTTCATTGAGGACCACCTCAAGGCTTTGCAAAGCGTGGGGCAAATCATTGGTGAGGCGCCACATGCAGAAACAAGCTTGGGGCATGGTGAGAGCAGTGTGAGAGCGAGAGAGAGCGCTAGGTACTGAGACAGCTCGATGCCGAGCGCTTCATCGTGAAAGCCTCCAGCGGCCCACGCTACGTGGTGACCTGCAAGGCGGCGTCCATCGATGGCATCGTGGCGCGCGCCGCGCGCCGCGCGCCGCGCGCGTTCCATCGCATGGTTCGCTCTGAAGAGGTGAAGCTCGACAAGTCGAAGCTCGTCTCCGGCAGATGCCTTGATTCTACACAGCCACTGACACAGATCTGACTGCCCATACGTCAGATGGTCAGATGGTCAGGCAGCCGCGTCTCCCTTGACATGACGACGCTGACCATCATGCGACTTCTTCCAAGAGAGGTGGACCCCATGGTCTTCAGCATGCTTCATGAGGACTCGATGGGCGCGCGCCGCGTGGCTTGTCAGGTTTTTCTGCAACGCGCCTGCCAGTGCCGCATCAGCAGCTTTGAGCGTTTGAACAAACAGAAACGCCAAGCTGTTGCTCCGATTTGACCATTTTCCCGCGATGCTGCACTTTCTCGAGAGGCAAGCAAGCCCTATCACCAAGCCTAGCTTGACATTTGGATCCCACTTTCATGGCCAAGCCCTCCATTTTCAATTTTGGTTCTTCTTTCCCGGACCGAGTTTCTCTGACGAGAGAAGAAAGAAGAAAGTCTGAAAGCGTATCTCGGAAATTTGAAAACGCATTTCTCTTTACCGAGAAGCGAAGCACCCGACGAGAGAACAGGGAGACGGGGAGACGGGGGCGGAGAGGACGGGGGGGAGACGACGGGGGGGAGAGACGACGCGGGGGGGGGGGACAGGACGGGGGGAGGAGAGGACGGGCGGGGGAGGGGGGAGGAGAGGACGGGGGGGGGGGAGAGGACGGGGGGGGAGAGGACGGGGGGAGGAGAGGACGGGGGGGGGGGAGAGGACGGGGGGGAGAGGACAAGGGGGGGAGATGGAAGGGTAGACCATGTATAATGTGGCGCGCGCGCGCGCGTGGCTCACATGACCCGCACGCCCCTTGTTGTTTTCATTATTCGAATCACTCCATATACTTTTACAGGGGCGGGTGACTGTTGAGGAATGCCAAATCCAATTCTAAGTGTCTAATTCTTCCAATTATTCCCGAATGGACGGGCGTGCTTTGGATCTTCAATGCAATTTCCATTTTTGTGCAGCTATTCTAATTGTTTTGTTCCCGCAAGGGACTGGAGCCCTTTGGCGAATTTCAGATCCATGCTTGCTCTAACTATTCTGCTTCCAAAACCTACTATCCCATCTTATGTTATTTCCAACGCAAGGGCTTCCTTTCGGGGAAATGCAACACTCATGCTTGTTCTAATCATTCTAAGCATTCTCACAATTCTAACATTATGTTTTTCAGTGGCCGGGCGCCTTGTTGGGAATGTCCAGATTCACTTTGAGCTAATCATTCTACTTCTCATTTTTATCCTAACATGTGTTCCCAAAGGGACGGGTGGTGCTTTCTGGGCAAATCCAGACTCACGTCTAATTACAATGATTGTTCTAACTAGCCTAATTCTTCGATTTATTCAAAATGGGTTGGGTGCTTTCGTGGATTTCCTGGCTATACTCTTCTGATTATTCGGGTTATGCTAGTTATTCCCAAAGGGACGCGTGCCTTTTGAGAAAATAACCAATTCATTGTTGCTAGTTGATCTACTTATGCTAAGAACTTGGATAAGTAGTATAATTAGAACACAGTTTCCTATTACTCATGTTGCTGAAAGGGACAGGTGCCTTTTGGGGAGTTCCAGATGCAATTGATTTAATTCGTCCAATGATTCTTTATATTATCATTCTAAGTATTCCAAAGGGACGGGCACCCTTTGGGGAAATCCAGATTCAGTGTCTGTTCTAATCATTCTACGGTTGATTTGTCCAATTACACCAATTATTGTGGAATTCAATATTCATGTTTGCAATACGCAATTGTCAGAACCATTCTCGTTACTCTAATTTTTCCCGAGGGGCCCTTGGGGAAATGGCAGATACGTTTAGATCATTTCAAGTCTTGGAGTGGTTCCAACTCGTTGAAATAAATAGAATAAGACGAAGACGCGTAGCCGTATTTGTTGTTTCTTGTCTGTTAAAGCTTGAACCAGTTAAACAATCGCCTTGTGTTTCTCATTATTCCAATCACTTTTCTTATTGTTTTCACAGGGGTGGGTGCCTTTGGGGGAAGTACGCGTAAATCGTGTGTATCTGCTCTAGTTGTAAAAATGACTATCGAATTAGAATATTAAACAACACAGACCAGATAACGCCCTTTGGTTTTCTAGCCACTCGGCTTATTCTAACTGTTCAAACAGGGGCGCGTGCCTTCTCAGGAAATCAACATCACTTTATTTGCAAGTTCCTGTAATTATTTAAGCTGTTCTAATTATTCCCCAGGGATGCCTTTTTCATGTTTCAAATTGTTCTACTCATGTATTCCGAAAGGGACAGGTGCCCTGTTGGGCGGAATTCCCGATTCATTGACTTCTAATTAACTACTTTTCCCATTGATCCGAATATCCAGGACGATAAGATAATATATGTTTTGCTAATTGTTCTAAATATTCTACTTGTTCCCAATTGGACAGGTGCCTTTGGGAATTCCAGATTAAGGTTTGCTCCAACTATCCTGAGTAGTTTCATATTCTATCCATTGCCCAACGGACGGGTGCCTTTTGGGCGAATTCCAGATTAGTGTTTGTGCCAATTTTTCTAACTCTCTAACTATTCTGATTATTCCCAAAGGGGCGGGTGCCTTTTGAGGAATTCAAGATTAATCTTGCAAATTACTTTATTTTACACAATTCTTCTAGTTCTTCTAATTGTAATCTCTAGGGGGTGGGGGTGCCTTTGACAGAATTTCAGACTCGTGTTTGCTCTAGGTATGATACTTTTATCAAAAGAGATAGGGCCTTTTGGTGAATTCCATAGTTTTCCCACACTGTTCCTATCATTTGAATAATTTCCAGATGAGCAGCCTTCTTTTGGTGAGTAGAGAGGGTGACTGTTGGGAATTCCAAATCCATGTCTTCTAAGTCTCTAATTCCTCCCATTATTCCCATTATTCACGGCGTGCCTGGGAATTTTCAGGTTCAACTTCACCATTTGGCAAATTCCAGGTCTATGCTTGTTCTAATTATTCTACTTCTTATAAGTGCTATCATTATCTTATGTGCGTCCCAAATGGAGGGGTACCTTTTGGAGAATTCAAGATTCATGTTTGTTCTAACTAGTGTAAGCGTTCACAACTCCAACTGTTCTACTTATTTTCAATCGACCGGGAGCCTTCTGCGACAGTCCAGATTCAGTTTGTGCTAATTAGTCTACTTCTCATGATTATCCTAACATTTATTTCCAACGGGGCGGGTGCCTTCTGAACATCCAGGCTCACTGTCTAATTACAATAATTCTTCAATTTAATCTAGCCTAATGCTTCGATTTAAACTATTACCATTATCTTATTTGCTTCCCAAATGAAGGGGTACCTTTTGGGGAGTTCAATATTCATGTTTGTCCTAACTAGTCTAAGCATTCACAACTCTAACTGTTCTACTTATTTTCAATGGCCTGGGAGCCTTGTGGGGAAGTCCAGATTCAGTTTGTGATAATTATTCTACTTCTCATGATTATCCTAACATTTGTTTATGTTTAAAGGGGCGGGTGCCTTCTGGGGAAATCCTGACTTACTGTCTAATTACAATACGTGTTTTTAATTTCGATGTATTAAATGAGTTCTCCTGGTTAAGGGACACGTGCCTTTTGGGAAAATCCAAATTCATTGTTGCTAGTTGATCTACTTAGTCTAAGAATTTGGATAAGTAGTAAAATTAGAACATTGTTCCCTATTACTCGTCTTTCTGAAAGAGACAGGTAGGTGCCTTTTGGGGAATTCCAGATGCATCTGTCTTAACTCGTCCAACGGTTCTTTGTAATAGTATCATTCTAAGTATTCCAAAGGACGGGCACCCTTTGGGGAATCCAGATTCAGTGTCTGTTCTAATCATTCTACTTCTTTGATTTGTCCAATTGCACTAATTAGTCTCAAAGGGGCCGGGTGCCTTTTTATGGGGAGGGGCCTTTTGGGAAATGGCAGATGTGTTTAAATCATTGTGAGTATTGGAGTGGTTCTAATTAGTTAGAATAAATAGAATAAGACGAAGACACGTAGCCCTATTTGTTGTTTCTTGTTTGTGCCACGGGGGCAGGTGCCTTTTGGGGAAGTACGCAAACATCGCGTCTAACTATTCAAGCTATTAAACTCATTCTGACAAATTAGACACATTAACAAAAATAGACCAAACAAAGCCCTTTTTTTTCCAGCCATTCGGCATTTTTCCAATTGTTCCCACAGCGACGCGTGCCTTCTCAGGAAATCCACATCATGTGTTGCGCAAGTTCCTGTAATTGTTCAAGCTGTTCTAGTTATTCCTCACGGGAAGGATGCCCTTTGGGGAACTCCAGATCCATGTTTCAAATTATTCTACTCATGTATTCCGAAAGGGTCAGGTGCCTGTGGGGAATTCCCGAATCATAGATTCATAATTAGCTAGTTCTTGACCATTGAATCGAATAACCATGATAAGAAGAGAACAAACAGGGCTATGTTTTGCTAATTGTTCTAAATAGTAAATTTGTTCTCCGCGGGACAGGTGCCTTTGGGAATTCCAGATTAAGGTTTGCTCCAACTATCCTGAATAATTTCATTTTTATATCCATTCCCAAAGGGACGGGTGCCTTTGGGGCGAACTCCTGATTCATGTGTGTGTGCCAATTCTTCTAACTTGTGGAAATCATGGGGCTGAAAGCCCCGGTTGCATGGCAGACAGTTTCGCCGTGGCCAAGCTGGCCCGAGACGCAATCGCCCTCTCTCATGAGGGCTGACACGTATGGCCCGCTATGCACCAGACACATAGCAGGCATAGCACGTAGCAACACACGCTTCGACTTTGCGCCAGTGCGCTTTCGCACTGGTAGCGGAGCTTGCTCCGTGGCCCGCGCCATGGCTGGCGGGGATGCCGTTCCATCCCGAGCATTCTGGAGGGATGATGAGATCATTTGCGATCGGGACGGCGTCCCGCAGTTCACAGGGGTCCAGCCGCACCTCATGAAGGAGTGCCGGGAGGGAGATGGCAAGGATGAAGATGAGGAGGCGGCTGATCTGAAGAAGAAACAGCAGCGCCTGATCGATGGGCTCCACGGAGACGCCTGGAGAGCGGTGCAGAACTTGGTGATGCACAGCACAGAGCTGAAGAAGGTCGACGGTTACAAGGAGGTCTTCGGAGCGTCGAGCGCGAATCGGTAGTCAAGAAGACCGAGGCCTTCGACAAGTTCTTCGAGAAATCGCACCGCCGACGCGGGCAGCCGATCGACCAGTGCCTCAGGCAGAAGAAGCAGGACTGGGCAGATTTGCAGGACCTGGACAAGACCTCCGCCTCCGCATCGAGCAGGCGCTGCGGGTATCCTTCTTGGACCTGCGTGAGAAGGAGAAGGGCGTGAGTTTTCACGCGCGCCGTTCCGGAAAGGGAACCGAGAAGGCAAGGGCCACCTGGTGGAGGAGGCTCAGACGCCGGAGGAGGAACAGCCGGAGGAGGAAGATGATGGCCAAAGCCCATCGGTGGAGATCATCGAAGAGGCTTACGAAGCCGAGGAGATGGAGAGCGAATGGGAATCCGACGTGGGTGCCTCTCAGGACAACAAGATCTACGACGCCTTCATCGCGATGGATGATCCCCGCACCTACAAGGACGCCAGGACGTGCAGAAAGCCCGCGGCTTCTTCAAGGGTGAGTTCTCCATGGAGGAGCGGAAGGCCGCGGCGCAGAAGGAGACGGAGAGGACCCGCTGCGCATCCTGTGGTCAAATCGGCCACTGGGCCGGTGATGCAGCCTGTCGCAAGCCGTCTAGGATGCCTACTGCAACATAAGGAGGCGCAAGACGACAGCCTACACAGGAGATGACTCCCAGCCATGGGACTTGATCAAGCAGGTCATCGAGCACGGCTCTATGGCGAGTTCCAGTGGTGATGGCACAGTTCAAGGAGGTCCCCAACTGCGCGGAGCTCAGGAGATTATCATCCTGAACGTCAAGGGCGCGGTCAACGACATCGAGGTATTTTCGCTGGTCGAAGCTTGGCCCAAGAAGCTTCAGATGATGAAGGACCGGGAGCTGCGGACGATTTGCGACCAGTGGGAATCCACTCAGACATCCCGAGAGGCAAATGGATGCATGAGCCAGAGCCTGGATGCCGCATATTTCAAAGCTATCCCCAAGGCACCAACACCTCATCGACAACCAGCACTCAGATGGGAAAGGCAACACCTACGGCCACGAGCGGAACTACGGTGGCAACGGGTATGGCAAAGGCGGCGGAGATCAGGGAGCAGAACGCGAAGCGCACGGCGGCTAGCCTCGAGATTGGCAAGGGCTACGATGCTGTTCGTTGTGCTGATTGCGGGGCACACATGGTGGCAAGGCGGAACCGGTCCGATACGGGGCTCTTCTTCGGTTGCTCGCGTTTTGGAGATAGTGGGTGTCGCTTCACACGCCCACTGCAAGACGGCCTCGACACCATCAACGGCAAGCTGGATGGATCCCTCCGTTTCGGAGGCGGCGGGCGGAACCGGAAGTGAAGATTCCGGCGGTGGTCCCCGGGCGGTGCATCCGTCCCCAGAGGACCCGAGTGTGCATGACAAGAATTCATTTGCGTTTGCGTCTTCTTCGGCAGCACGGGGCACCGGGCGGACATCATCAGCTTCAACCAGGTGGTCTGGACGAGAGCCGGGTGGCCTTGGTGGACACAGCATGCGCAGCCTGCGTGCACAGCGCAGCTTGGCGACGGGCTTTTGAACGGACCCTGCCGCCATTCCTTGGAGGCAGACCAGGCGAGGTGCATAGCACACAGGTAGAAAACAGGAACTACACCCTTGCTGCTTTCGAAGGAGCTGGATCGGACGGAGGTTCGGCTGAGGGCTCAGGAGGACCGCCGCACCTGGGCTCTGAAAAGGGACAAGGTCAGCGACTGGTGTGGCAATGTCATCAGCCCTACCTGGTCCTCATCGCCTTCGACTGCCGTCTCTGGAGTCTGCTGAATAACTTGAACCCGGATGGAGACTGGCAGTACCTGCAAGAGACTGTCGGGCGGCGGACTTTGCGGCAGGTGGCAAGGATATGCAGAAGTCAAGATCGACGAGGGCGCCGCTATCTGGTGGAACAGCCAAGCGGCGCGGCGAGCTGGAACATCGACGGCGTCTTAGGGAAGGTTCGGCTCGAGGCGAGTGGCAAGTTTATCCTCAGCGACCAGCGCAGGTACGGCAAGGTGGACTTGGAGACGGGAAAGCCGGTAAGAAAGGGAACGGGGTGGCTCAGCAACAACGAGTCCCTCATCAGAAAGCAGTGCGCCTGCCCATGGGGCGCGCATCAGGTCGTTAGGGAGGGCAACAGGTCCAAGCAAGCGTCAGCTTACCCCAAATAACTATGTTGTGCCATTTGTCAAAGAGCACGAATCGAAGATTGACTTCGTGGCTGCTGGGCTTGGCAACGACTTCGGGAATGCCGCGGAGGATGAAGAGGACGAAGAGATGGTTCAGTTGAGGCGGCATCGCCTACAGAGTTGGACGAAGAGACAGAGGCGGAGGAACCGTGGTAGGCCGACTGGTGAAGGGGTTCAATGCGCAGATTGGTTTGGATGTCTTCAGTGCCAAGGATGCGGACGGCCAGGAGTGGAGCTGGTTGAGCATCATCTGCCAAGGGGCCGGATTTTTTCAAGTGGCCGTGCTCCGCATTTCGCAACCCGACGGGACCGCAGCTTCTGGAGGCCTATGAACACGGTTGGGGAAACTGGGGAGGGCTCATCACGGACCGCGCCACATCCTTTCTTGCGGAGTTTGCCGACAACATGATCAGTGAGGGGTGTCACTTCGATGTGGCAGCAAAGCTAGCCCCTGGCAGCTCGGCATGGTGGAAAGAGCCGGAGATATCTGGAAGAGGATGATGGCTCGCATGGTGTGGTCTCAGCA
The DNA here is from genome assembly GCA_963377175.1 of Effrenium voratum. Classification (NCBI taxonomy): domain Eukaryota; class Dinophyceae; order Suessiales; family Symbiodiniaceae; genus Effrenium; species Effrenium voratum. The sequence goes on along the minus strand of CAUJNA010002222.1, from coordinate 13,930 downwards.
ACTGAGTGGCCGCGAGGACATGATGCTTTGCACGGCGGCCATCAATCAGGCTAAGAACAGCCTGACGAAGAAGAGCGGGTTCTCCCCGACGCAATGGGTCTTGGGACGCAGCATTCATCTTCCGGCGGACCTGACGGACGAGGGGGAGATCGCTCGACTTGGGGCTCACAACTCCTGGGACCTGCTTCTACAGGAAGAATCAACTGCGAATGGCCGCAAGGGAAGCGCACATCAAGGTGTCCAACTCAGATGCGCTTCGACGCTCCGAGCTGCGGAAGGTGAGGCCGACGAGAGGACTATTCAAGGTTGGAGATTACGTCTTCTACTACGACCAGAGCGACACAACAGCTGGTCCTCTTGATTGGCAAGGCGTTGCTCAAGTGGTCGGACACGAGGGCAGCCAGACGGTTTGGTTGGCGCGTCGAGGCATTCTGGTCGCCGTGTCCCCGGAACATCTGGCTCATGCGAATGAGCGGGAGGTGGAAGCTTGGACTGGTGGATACGATGCCAGCTTCAGGTGGAGCTGGTTTCCTGGATTTGCGGGAGAGTCCGAAGCCCCCAAGGAGGCTTTCCAGCGGAGAAGGACAGCGATGAGGAGCCGAGTTACGAGCCCACCGACGCCGATGAGGAGATGACGCAGCAGCAGCCGCAGCAGCCAGAGGAGGCGCCAGCAGAGAAGAAAGCCGAGGAGTCAGAAGATCTGTCCGCAAGTTCGACATCCATGGCGAGGATAACGTACGAGTCAGAGAGACCAGAGGCGGGCAGGGAAGGCGAGCGATTTCTTCAAAAGCAGGGATGCGCAGTGGAAGAAGCAAGGGGCGGCATCAACTCCAACGCCTACCATGTTGGAACGAGAAGCTCTGGAGATTCCGGTCGGACCCGAGGTTGACCCGGAGATTGATGATTACCAGCAGGCAACTCCCGCTGGCTAATTAACCTTCGGTTCTGCCAGCTGAGGAGATGAACCCGGAGCACGAGGCAATGGAGTCCAGCCAAGCGTTTGAGAGTTGAGGAGCGGCCAGTTCCTGGAGAAGAGAGCGGTTTTCGAGGAGCCATACTTTCTCGAGGGCCAAGCGATCGCTAACTAGTGCGGAACCAGACAGCCTTTCAGAAGGCCAGCGTTGAACAGGAGGACTTTTTCTTTGGTGTCAAGCGCAACGACTTATGGCAGGTACCTGGGGCCTTCACGGATGGCGAGCGTGCGCCGGGAGCCCAGATGGAAAGAACAAACAAGAATGAGAGCATCCACAACGCCGACTTCCTGGCAAAGTCCCGACTGGGGTTCAAGCACAGATCCCTGGGGCAGTACCGGACCGATGCTCCTACGGCCTCGCATCTTGCAGAGAGTTTGTGCCTCGGCGTTTGCTCCTACATGCAGTTCATCTTGCTGAGGACATCAAGAACGCCTACTTTTCTTGGACGGAAGCAACCTCGTGGCGGACTACCAGGTCTCTCCCCCGCCCAACTCTTGAGGGCGAAGAAAGCCATCTATAACTTCTCCGAGGCGGCAAGATTGTTTTGGCTGGCTTTGAAGGAGCTCATCAGCGACGGCTGGAAGGAGAGCAGACTGGAGCCTGCCCTTGGCCAACTACGCGCTGAACATGAAGAAGCTTCACATCTCCAAGGAAATCAAGAAGCAGTTGGCGGCGAAGCTCACGGACGAGGAGAAGAAGCAACTGGAGAGTTTGGCCGGAGAGCTGAACTGGATCGTGCGGCAGCTGCGGTGCGATCTGGCTTATGAGAACGCCTGCGTTCAGAGGTGCAAGGCTGAACCCTGCGTGGCCGACCTGGTGAGACTCCGGCAGTACATCACCCAGGTCAAGCGGGCGGCCAACTTCCGGATGCGCTACGAGTCCATGCCGCAGCGTTGGTGGGTACTTCCTCCTGCTGGCCAACGAGGGCGTTCTCAGACGAAAGACGGTGCGCGCCAACATTTTGTCCGTTCAGTCGTCTCAGACAGCGGGCGCCGAAGTACTTTAGCGGTGGAGGCAGCACGCTTGGCGGAAGCAGTAGAGGCTGGAGGCTGGTTGGCGGTGCTACTTCATGAAGCCTTTCATGAAGACCTGGACCTCAAGCAGTGGGAGAAGGTGGTGGAAGCTAGATCGCGGGCATACGTCACAGATACTCGGTTGTCTACGACTACTTGCAGAAGGACTCAGCCACCACATCCACGGACAAGCGGATGGCAATTGAGGGAGACCCAATGCCCACGTGAGGTGGATTGACGGTGAGCAGAACATGGCTGATGTCTTGACCAAGGCAACTCGCGACAAGACGGGCCTGAAGACTTTTCTTCGTGAAGGCCAACTTTGCCTGGTCCAGACGGAGGCCAACAAGCAGAGCAAGGCCGGCGGTCAGCCGACCCCAGGAAGGAAGAGATGCGGCAGCGGCGGAACGCCCCAAGGCGAGAGTAGCTGGCACAGGAGGTGACAGCTGAAGACTCGGAGGACAGCCAGGCCCACGGCGACAAAGAAAAATAATGAGTGTGGAAATCATGGGGCTGAAAGCACCGGTTGCATGGCAGACGGCCGGCTATGCACCAGACACATAGCAGGCATAGCACATAGCAGCAGTTTTATCAAACACGTTTCGACTTTGCATTCGCATATCGCAAAAGGGCCGCCAGTGCGCTTTCGCATAACTCTCTAAATATTCTGGTTTTTTCCCAAGGGGGCGGGTGCCTTTTCAGGATTTCAAGATTCATCTTGCAAATAATTCTAACTTATCACAATTCTGCCAGTTCTTCCAATTGCAGTGATTCGGGCATCTTTGTTCTAATTTAATTTGTTATCATCATTTCCCCAACGGATCATTCCTATTCGACTTTCTCTACTATTCGACTTTCTCTACTTATTCCGAAAGAGCGGGTGTCTGTTGAGGAATTCAGATTCCTCTTTGTCCTAATTGTTCCACTTCTTCAAGCTTGAATCAGTTAAACAATCGCCTTGTGACTCTCATTATTCCAATCATTTCACTTATTGTTCGCACAGGGGTGGGTGCCTTTGGGGAAAGTATGCGTAAATCGTGTGTATCGGTTCTAGGTATTAAAATGAGTCTACCGAATTAGACCAGATAACGCCCTTTGTTTTTCTAGCCACTCGGCTTATTCTAACTGTTGAAACAGGGGCGCGTGCCTTCTCAGGAAATCAACATCACTTTATTTGCAAGTTCCTGCAATTATTTAAGTTGTTCTAATTATTCACCAGGGGAAGGATGCGCTTTGGGGAACCCCAGATTCATGTTTCAAATTGTTCTACTCATGCATTCCGAAAGGGACAGGGTGCCCTGTTGGGCGCTCGCAAAGGGACGGGAGCCTTTTGGAAAATACAATAGCATTTTATGTTTTCTTTCTACTTATTAATCCCTAGGGGGTGGGGGTGCCTTTCGCAGAATTCCAGACTTGTTTTTGCTCTAGGTATGATACTTTTATCAAAAGAGATGGGGCCTTTTGGTGAATTCCATAGTTTTCCCACACTGTTCCAATCATTTGAATAATTTCCAGATGAGCAGCCTTCTTTTGGTGAGTAGAGAGGGTGACTGTTGGGAATTCCAAATCCATGTCTTCTAAGACTCTAATTCCCCCCCAGTATTCCCATTATTCCCGGCGTGCCTGGGAATTTTCAGGTTCAATTTCACCAGGGGACAGGAGCCGTTTGGCAAATTCCAGGTATATGCTTGTTCTAATTCTTCTACTTCTTATAAGTGCTATCATTATCTTATGTGCGTCCCAAATGGAGGGGTACCTTTTAGAGAATTCAATATTCATGTTTGTTCTAACTAGTCTAAGCGTTCACAACTCCAACTGTTCTACTTATTTTCAAACGACCGGGAGCCTTCTGCGACAGTCCAGATTCAGTTTGTGCTAATTAGTCTACTTCTCATGATTATTCAATCATTGATTTCCAACGGGGCGGGCGCCTTCCGAACATCCAGGCTCACTGTCTAATTACAAAAATTCTTCATTTTAATCAAGCCTAACTCTTGGAAGAAACTATTGTCAGAATCTTATTTGCTTTCCAAATGGAGGGGTATTTTTGGGGGAGTTCAATATTCATGTTTGTCCTAACTAGTCTAAGCATTCACAAGTCTAACTGTTCTACTTATTTTCAATTGGCCGGGAGCCTTGTGGGGAAGTCCAGACACAGTTTGTGCTAATTATTCTACTTCTCATGATTATCCTAGCATCTGTTTATGTTTAAAGGGCGTGTTTTATCTTCGATTTATCAAATGAGTTTTCCTGGTAAAGGGACGCGTGCCTCTTGGGAAAATCCAAATTCATTGTTGCTAATTGATTTACTTAGTCTAAGAATTTAGATAAGTAGTATAATTAGAATATTGTTCCCTATTACTCGAGACAGGTAGGTGCCTTTTTGGGAATTCCAGGTGCATATGTTTTAACTCGTCCAATGATTCTTTATATCATCATTCTAAGTATTCCAAAGGGACAGGCACCCTTTGGGAATCCAGATTCAGTGTCTGTTCTATTCATTCTACTTCTTTGATTTGTCCAATTGCACTAATTGGTCCCAAAGGGGCGGGGTGCCTTTTTAGGGAATACAAGATTCATGTTTGCAATAGGCAAGTGTAAAATCATTCGTGTTAGTCAATTCTTCCCGAACGGGGAAGGGGCCCTTTGGGAAATGGCAGATGTGTTTAAATCATTGTGAGTATTGGAGTGGTTCTAATTAGTTAGAATAAGTAGAGTAAGACGCAGACACGTAGCCCTATTTGTTGTTTCTGGTTGTGCCACGGGGGCAGGTGCCTTTGGGGGAAGTACGCAAACATCGCGTCTAACTATTCAAGCTATTAAATTCATTCTGACAAATTAGACACATTAACAAAATAGACCAACTAACGTCCCTGTTTTCCAGCCATTCGGATTTTTCCCATTGTTCCCACAGCGACGCGTGCCTTCTCAGGAAATCCACATCATGTGTTGTGCAAGTTCCTGTAATTGTTCAAGCTGTTCTAAGTATTCCTCACGGGAAGGATGCCCTTTAAAAAACCCCACATTCATGTTTCAAATTATTCTGCTCATGCCGACAGGGTCAGGTGCCTGTTCGGGAATTCCAGAATCATAGATTCATACTTAGCTACTTTTGACCGTTGAATCGAATAACTATGATAATAAGAGAACAAACAGGGCTATGTTTTGCTAACTGTTCTGAATAGTAAATTTGTTCCCTGCGGGACAGGTGCCTTTGGGAATTCCAGATTAAGGTTTGCTCCATGGCATTATTCTATCCATTCCCAAAGGGACGGGTGCCTTTGGGGCGAACTCCTGATTTATGTGTGTGTGTTTCAATTTTTCTATCTCTCTAATTATTCTGATTCTTCCCAAAGGGGCGGGTGCCTTTTCAGGAATTCAAGATTCATCTTGCAAATAATCTTACGTATCACAATTCTTCCAGTTCTTCCAATTGCAATGAGTTGGGTGCTTTTCGGAGAATTCCAGATTCATCTTTGTTCTAATTTAATTTGTTATAACCATTTCCTCAACGGATCATTCCAATTCGATTCTCTACTTATTCCGAAAGAGCGGGTGCCTGTTGAGGAATTTCAGATTCCTCTTTGTGCTAATTGTTCCACTTCTTCTCATTGTTCTAATTCCGCTACGTACTCACAAGGCATGGGTGCCTTCTGGGAAGTTCAATGTTAATTTTGCTAATTTTTCTAATTCCTGTAGTCCCGGGCCCACTTCCCGAAATCCTGGTCCCCTATTGTTTTTCTAACTTTAGAGCCTCCGGCTCAGTCCGCCGACATTGTCCTCTCCCTTTTCTCCTTCTTCCTCTCTTCCTTGTCTCCCTTGTGTGTTCTGTCGTCCTCTCTCCCTCCCTCTGCTCCCATCCTCCCCATCCCCCCAAGCCTCTCTCTCCCCAATCTCCCTCTCTCGTATGTATGCATGTACATGTATATGCATGTATGTATGTATGTATGTATGTATGTATGTATGTATGTATGTATGTATGTATGTATGTATGTATGTATGTATGTATGTATGTATGTATGTATGTATGTATGTATGTATGTATGTATGTATGTATGTATGTATGTATGTATGTATGTATGTATGTATGTATGTATGTATGTATGTATGTATGTATGTATGTAATGTATGTATGTATGTATGTATGTAATGTAATGTAATGTATGTATGTATGTATGTATGTATGTATGTATGTATGTATGTATGTATGTATGTATGTATGTATGTATGTATGTATGTATGTATGTATGTATGTATGTATGTATGTATGTATGTATGTATGTATGTATGTATGTATGTATGTATGTATGTATGTATGTATGTATGTATGTATGTATGTATGTATGTATGTATGTATGTATGTATGTATGTATGTATGTATGTATGTATGTATGTATGTATGTATGTATGTATGTATGTATGTATGTATGTATGTATGTATGTATGTATGTATGTGTGTATGTGTGTGTATGTATGTATGTATGTATGTATGTATGTATGTAAGTATATATGTAATGTATGTATGTAATGTATGTATGTATGTATGAAGGTAGGTAGGTAGGTATGTATGTATGTAATGCATGTATGCATGTATGTATGCATGCATGTATGTATGTATGCATGCATGCATTCATGCATGTATGTATGTATTTCCCGCAAAAACACGATTTTCCCAGCGTTTTCGCAAAGAGGACGTCCAAAAACATTGAGTTTTTCCAGATTTTCGGCAAAAGGATGCAGGAAGCCCAAGCCAGCAAAAATGCCGGCAGGGGGAATCGAGCCTGGGACCCCTGTTTTGCGACACCGGCTCCCCGAAGACTACGTTTCGTGGAACGTCATCAAATTGCCGCGCGGTACGTGGGGGACCCCCCCCCCAAAAAAAAACTACGTAATAGACGTCGGGCGGGGGGGGGGTTAGGGGGGGGGTTTATCCTTTATCCTCTAGAAAGTATCCGACACGCCGAGCAATGTCGGCGGATATTTCTAATTTGTTTCATTTTTTAATTAATTAGGAAAATTAGAAAATTCGAGGGCCTTTTTTTTGTATTTCTATTTGTTTCTAATTTGGAAAAATCGAGGCCATTGTTTTTCCATTTTTTGAGAAAAAAACTAGACCACGGTTGGCCCGAAAGCAGAACATCGCAAGCGAGGTCGGCCCAACGCTGCAGAATGCGTTCTTTTTCCCTCACGAAGCATTCGTGAAGCAAGCGCGAGACAGCGCCAGGCAAGGTGCTCTGCGCAAGTTGCTCTGTGCAACTTGCTCTGCGCAAGTTGCTCTGCGCAAGTTGCTTTAAAATGCAAGTTGCATCTTGCGACGCCCGCCCGCGGACCAGGGAGGAATCGAACCCGCGACCCGCCGGTTCCGGGAGCAGGCGCGCGAACCACGAGACAACTCCCGAGGACCAGTTCGAACCAGAAAAGTCGCAAAAAACCTCTCGTTTTAGCACCTCGACCACGCCGATTCTGCGCGAGCGCCGCAGAAATTGCAAAAAACCTCGAGTTTTTGACCTCGACCACGCCGATCCCCGCAGACGGTTGCGCGAGCACCGCAGAAATCGCAAAAAACCTCGAGTTTTTGCACCTCGACCACGCCGATCCCCGCAGAGGGTCGCGCGAGCACTTTAGAAATCGCAAAAAACCATCGAGTTTTTGCACCTCGACCACGCCGATTCCCGCAGAGGGTTGCGCGAGCACCGCAGAAATCGCAAAAAACCATGGGTTTTTGCACCTCGACCACGCCGATCCCCGCAGAGGGTCGATTTTCGTGTAGTGTCGTCGCCACTACCCCGCCGCCCAAGAAGAGATTTTAACTCCTCGCAAGTTCAACTTGCACTTGACTCCTTGCTTGTTTCAAGGAGTCATTGCAAGGAGTCATTGCAAGGAGTCATGTTGCAAGGAGTCATGGCAAGGAGTCATTGCAAGAGTCATTGCAAGGAGTCATGGCAAGGAGTATGGCAAGGGTATTGCTAGGGTCATGAGAGCCATTGAATGTTGCAAGGAGCCAAGTGCATTGGAGTCAGTGCAAGTCGGACCGTGCACGGGGTTAGTGCAAGTTTGCAAGTCAAGGAGCAAGTGCAAGGGGCCAGTGCATGGAGTCAAGTCGCAAGTTGCAAGTGCATGGAGTCAAGTGATGTTGCAATTGCAAGGAGTTCAAGTGCATGTTTGCTAATCATTGCCATGTCTTCCTTTGCAAATGGGGAATCCTTTGCCATGACTCCTTGCCATGACTCCTTGCAATGACTCCGTGCCATGACTCCTTGCAATGACTCCTTGCAATGACTCCTTGCAATGACTCCTTGCAATGACTCCTTGCAATGACTCCCTGCAATGACTCCTTGCAATGACTTTCATGATGATGATTCCTTGCAATGACTCCTTGCAATGACTCCTTGCAATGACTTTCATGATGCTGGTTCCTTGCAATGACACCTTGTAATGACTCTCATGAGAACAACTCAAGTGAACCCAGCGGAAGAACCCTTCGCCATGCTTTCGGGAAAAAGACGCGATAAACAACAGAAGATACGACCTCCTCAGCTGTGTATATAACCGACGGTAGATGTTCCTGGCCTCGCTGCGACAGATCGTGCCCCACCAGCACACAAAGAATGTGCGGGTGTAGCGACCCTCTGCCTTGTGTTTCCAGAGGCCCGCAAAAGGCAGCCACGTCGCCAAAGCAGCCCGGGAAGGTCGATGCGGCGAAGCCATCCTCGAAGTTCCTGGCCAGGCCAACATGGTAGCTGGCCCTGGTCATGGGCGGCAATGTGCCCAGGATCTCTTCGAAGAAGAGAAGCATCATCTTGTGGAAGAAGCGAGCCTGGGACACGGGGTCGGCTGCCAGGGCACGCCGCATTGCTGGCAAGGAAGGCAACGACGGCTCCTCCAAGTCCCAGTTGAGGTTGACCTGGAACTCCTCCACTTGGCCTTGAACGTCCTGCAAGTGCAGCTGCAGAAACATAGGGGCGCGAGAGTCGGCCAAATTGGGAGTCGCAAAGAGGTGCGTGGTGCCGTACTGCCAGCCAGCTGCGTGGCCGCGTAGTCGAATTTGACTACGATGCCCTTCTGTTCCGAGTGTGTTGGCGCTGGCAGCTAGCACACTAGCCAAAGCCTTCTTCAGGGAGACATCCACGTCTGGCGAGCGGATGAGCTCCCTGATGTCGGCGCGCTCGCCGTGCAGCGCCATGGCTTTGAGCAAGTGCTCGGTCTGCACAGAGGCGATGACAGAGCAATGCCTGCTGAAGCCGCCGCGCTTGACATAAGCCTTGGATGACCGCATCAAACCAAGTCTGCAGCTGATGTCGTACATCGCAGGCAGGAGTTGCTCCTTCGCGTCCCAAACATTTTCTTATTGGACAGCACCTAGCCCAGTTGCGCACCAATGCGAGACAAAATCACAGCAAACAACGCACACCCAAAACTACATAATCAAGTCTGCCGGAACACCGAACGGCTCCAGCGAGCGAAAGGTATATCCAGCGGCTGCCCGCGCGGGCTGTAGACTAGCTCCTCGCGCAGTAGCAAGTAACGGAAGACTTCGGCCGCTTCCATGCATGGGAGTCTCCCTCTTAAGGAAAGGCACGCCGTCAACAAATCCGGGAAGGCCATGGCCCATGTGGCTGCCTGGAACATGCTCATGGGCGTGTCCTGCGCCACAAGCTTCTGTGGCCTTGTCTCAAACATCTCGGCCTGGGCCATGCGCTCGCGCTCCACGCCGCCTGCGGCAAGGCTCTGCACACGCTTCACTCTTCGCAGGACTTCACGTTCATGAGCGCCTTCGCGACCCAGAAGCCCCGAGTCGCCACCCATTGCCGAGGGCTCAGCCAAAATCTCGTTGGCAGCTCGATTGCGCAGAACATGATGCGCGTCGGTGTCGTGCTGCTGTGGCTTCCAGCGGCACAGGCCCTCCACATCTCGGCACATCCGCAGCCACTTTTTGCGCTCGTTAGAGGCATCGTTCAAGCCCACGATGCAAGAAACCAAATGACCTAGCCGCCGACCAGCGATCTGAGCAAAAACACAAGAAACATGACGGCCCCACAAGAACCCAAACCGGTCATACACAGACGCATAACACATACTCAGACAGCAGCGAGAACGAAAAAAGGCTTGCCGAGATGCCAGAGTCTTCCTGCGCCATGGCCGCTGGCGCCGCGCTCGCAGAAGAGGACCGCACGACAGCGTTATCTCCCGCGAGAGCACTGCCGGTCTCGTCCTCAGACGGTCCAGCTTGCGATGCGCTCGCAGAGGACGACGGCACGACAACGTTATCCCCTGCAAGGACATCGCTCGGCCGGACTTCAGGCGGCAGCTCATCGGACACCGGATCATCATCTTCTTGGCCCTGAGCATCAGCAGGCCCCTTCTGCAGAAGCTCTCGAGCGAGGAAGCTGTCAGCAGCCGTTTCCAAGACGCAGCCCTCGAACACGTGGCTCTCTTCCCCGTCAGGTAGCCGACTCACATCGACGGTAGCCTGCGCGTAGTACTTCGAAGTTTGGCGAAGCTTCTCCACAGCAGCCGCATACTCTTCCCCCAGCTCGCATCATACCGGATTTCCTCAACTCCTTCTTCTGCCGCCCCACGAGCACGAACAAAATGCTTTCGGCCATGTCTTCTTCCTTTGGAGGCAAGGTCGCCTGGATCGCCGTCGGGCTAGCTTGTGGCAAGAAGATGGTGTTGCCAATGACGCCCTTCTCCCGTTCCGCCGGAGCTTGCCCCAATGGCTGCAGCACTGTAACCTGCATGCAGACACGCACCAACGGCAGCAGCCGACGAGTGCCTGGCGACAAGTTCTGCAATTCTGGCAGCTGGCGACCCATCCACAGGTCGTTGGCCAAGGCATACCAAGGCAAAGAAAGCACCGACGTGCGCAAGCTTGCGCGGCAGTCTTTGCAGACATGACAAGGGTCCGTGCTCTGCGCAGGCATGCGCCGCCGATGTAGCAGCAAATTTTAAATGGTTCCCGGGCAAGTAGGGATGCTCCACGGTGGACGCCATCAGCTCGTTCTTGCCCTCCTCCGTGCTGGCAATGTGCGGCCAACGATCCATGTACCTCTTGACCCCGAGCAAACGACATAGCCTCACTCGCTGACTTGGCATGATAGTCTCCGCTCCAGGCGGAAGGGTCAAGTCGTCAGGCCCTGCATCCGGTGACTGAAACAGAACCATGCTGCAAAGCTCGTTCTCCCAGAAGCGCCGTGCGCAGACGACACATGCAGATTCGCGCCGGCCTTTGGCCATGCCAGGCGGGCATCGCAGCCGCTCGTCGAAACTGGCGGCAATGGCCCTCTGACGGTTCATGCCGGGCACCTGCAGCCCAATCATTTTAGCACGAAACGACTCAAATAATACAAGTTTGTGGATTGACTCTCCTTCAGAGCTTACAAAACAGAAAGACCCTCTTTTGCAAGCTCTTGCCTGTGGACCAGCAAGCTCAGCTAGAGCCAGCACCTTCTTCCTGTACTCCACGAAAGCCCTGTCTTGGTCTCCTCCGCCATGCAAGTGAAGCAGCGCAATGTGCTCCTTGAGGTCCGACAAAGTCGGGCGCGATTCTCCACAGAGGCGGCAGCAGAACTTGTGCTCGATCGCTTCGGGTTCGTCAGGGAAAGCCCAAAGCAAGCTACGAGCCATCTTCTCGGCAACAGCTGGCATGCTCGGCCCGCAGTCCAGCTGCCGCAACTTGCTCTAGCCGTTGGACAAACGGCACCTGGTTGTCCTGCAAGATCTTCAAGCAAGTCAGAAGTAGCGGCGGGCTCTGCCTCAGAAGCCTTTGCAAAGGAACATATAACTGCTTGCCGCCGCTCCGCTCTCGCCATCCTGGGATACTGAAGAAAAGAGCACGCTCTGCAGGAGATCGCCACGCAACCCCGCCCAGCACATCCTCGTCATCTGCGCTCCAGCAATCCAAGGCCCACACCCGCAGCGCTGTAAAGTCTGGCGGATACGCCTTCCGCAAGGTTTTGGCGCGTCTGAGAGCGCCAGAGTTGCAATACGTATCCACACGCTTGGCCAAATGCGGGCTTTGTTCATGGAGGTCTTTCAATATCCTGCTGCTACGGAAGGATGTCTGATGGAATAAATGCTCCTGCTTGCCTGTCAAGCAGCACGCTCTGCTGCAAACAGCTGTGTCAACATTGACGCCAGGGCCTGAGGCTCCTGCTGCGGCGTAAAGGATGCAGCGTTTCGCGATTAAGGTACGCCGGAAGCTGTCAGGAGTCGCTCTGCTTTCTGCGACCAGAGAACGCTCATCCATTTGAGCGCGCATATGGGCTGCAAAGCGGCGCTCTGAACCCATCGCCTCAAGGAAGGCACGACACGATCCTGTTCCATCGCCGAAGCCACGGGTTGAGGATTTTAGCACCGCTGAGTATACTGCTTCGTAATATCAAACATTATAAACGGTTGCGGAACGGCCAAGCCGCAAAAAAAATGCCGCCTCCAACGCTTCCCTGCGATCCTTGAAGCCATCTGTCTCTTCCGATGCCGCCTCCTGCTCCAGAGTGGCCAAAGCCCACAGCCGCTCAGCAACATCGATGGGGTCAGCACAGTCGGAAGCGCCAGCCAAACGCCACCAGCCTGGCGCCGCATACCAGACAACAAACCCGCCCCAGAACGAATCGAAGCCACTTTTGGTCAAGCCCTCCCACCCGCCTCTGCGCTCATTCCAGCGAGCATTCAACACAACCGCAAGCAGAGCACGCTGCGCGGGCCAAGACAAACGCGGCATTGTGGTCTCCTGCAAGCGTGTCACAGCGGCTGTCCACGATGGCGGGATAGACTGCGGCAGCCATTGCTCCATGTCTGAGACACACGCCGCTGCTTCAGACAGTTTGGCGTCCAACAACTGCAGCTCGTCCCGTGCTGACAAATGTCGGCCAGCCACCGCTTCCACTGTGATGCCCAAGAAGACTGCGAGCAACCCATGGCGAAACTCAGCACATTGATCCTTTTTCAGAGTAACTTCGATCCGCGCTTCCAAAGTCTCCTGCTCCGAGCCTCGATGTCTCTTGAGACACCGCCAGAATTTACGCTTGACTTCAGCGCTGCGCAGTGGCGACGTCAGAGGGCACAGGGTCAATACCAATCGCTGGATGATGGCGTGGCGCGTCAGCCCCGTGACATCGACGCCGAGATCTGTGGCCAAGCCCGTCAGCGATGGGCTGGCATCTCGAAGCTTAAGCGGGCGAAGCAGCGCCCGCAGCGCAGCAGGCCCCTGATCTCCTTTGGCCGCTACCACTTCTCGCAAGCGCGCAACTGTGACTGCAGGAGTTGAAGAACTGCTCGGCTCCTGCCACCGCAGCTATTGAAAACAGCAACCTTGAGAACCCTGCAACACACATGCACACTCAAAACAAAAATCCAAAAAAAAAACAAGACTGCGCAACTTTGGACCCGGCCTGGCAACACAGCTGCTCCACGACAGCGGCAGCTAGGTCTGCCTTGGTCACTTTGCCGCCTGCGACACGTTGGCGCACATCCAGCTGTCGGGCGAGCGCGCGAAGTTGAGGTTGGGCTTTGGCCGCCACCTCTTGCTGGAGCCACGCCTTGCCCTTCTCCGACAAACCAGCACGAAGCGTCGCCACGACAAGCTCTGCCTCGTCCTGCGCTGTCCATGAGATGAGGCAACCCGTCCGTAAGAAACACGACATGGTGCCATCTGGTGCTTACATTTCGGCCATCCGCAAAACATCATCAAAAACAATAGCGTCAAACACCGACTACGACCAAGTCGAGACACCGGCGTCGGCGAAGCCGCAGAACTGCTTGGCTCCTGGCAACAACAATCAGCACAGCAAAACAAACAGTTGGGGTTGGGCTTTGGCCGCCACCTCTTGCTGGAGCCACGCCTTGCCCTTCTCCGACAAACCAGCACGAAGCGTCGCCACGACAAGCTCTGCCTCGTCCTGCGCTGTCCATGAGATGAGGCAACCCGTCCGTAAGAAACAC